>BSBM01000322.1:1967500-1992500 GCA_027924585.1 Larix kaempferi
ATAACAAAAGAAGATATCATGCTCATGCTTCCGAAGATGATGAACCCCCAAAGAAGAAGGCTAGGGAAGAAAGTGATAATGATGATGACTCATCAAGTGAAGAAGAATATATTCTAATTTCTTCTCTCACAGGTACTATCTCCCGTGGTTGTAATGATTGGTTGATTGATAGTGGGGCTTCCGAACACATGACTAGGTTTAAGGAATCTTTTGTGAATCTATCTGAACATGAATCAACCCATAAGGTGAAACTTGGGGATGATTATCAATACCCAATCAAAGGAAGTGGTGAGGCCTCCTACAACCTAGATTCTGGAAATTATTTGAAGATGAAAGAAGTCCTTTATGTACCTGGGCTCAAGAAGAACTTACTCTCCATCTCTGCATTGGATGCAAAAGGTATGAGGGTTTCATTTGTGGATGGCCAAGTCCTAATGTGGCCAAAGGGAAAGGACATAGATGATGCAGTAGTGATTGGAGAGCAAGAGGGAGGTTTGTATAAATTGAAGGGACAACCTGAACATGCCATGGTACATGAATCCATGGAGCCAAGTGAACTTTGGCATAGAAGACTTTCTCATATGCACTATAGGGCACTTCCAATTGCAAGCAAGGCTGTAGAGGGTCTTCCTGAAATCAAGACCAAACATTAAGGTTTTTGCAAAGGATGTGCAAAAGGTAAGAACATTAAGAAGGCTTTCCCAAGCAGTGAAAGCAAGGCAAAAGACATCCTGAAAATCATCCACTCAGACATATGTGGTCCTATGTCATCTAGTTCTCTGAGTGGGTATGTTTGTTATGTCTCATTTATTGATGACTTCTCCAGGAAGACTTGGGTATACTTCTTGAAGAGCAAAGATGAGGTGTTTGATAAATTCAAGGAATTCAAAACCTTGATGGAGAATCAAACTGACAAGAAGATCAAAA
The DNA here is from genome assembly GCA_027924585.1 of Larix kaempferi. Lineage (NCBI taxonomy): Eukaryota > Viridiplantae > Streptophyta > Pinopsida > Pinales > Pinaceae > Larix > Larix kaempferi. The sequence continues at coordinate 1,968,428 of BSBM01000322.1, forward strand.
CATTCAAATCCGACAATGGTGGAGAGTTCACCTCAGGTGACTTCAAGAAGCTTTGTAGTGGTTCATGGATTAAGAGGGAGTTGACTGCTCCTTATAATCCTCAACAAAATGGAGTTGCAGAAAGGAAGAACAGAACAATCATGGAAGCAACAAGGGAAATGCTGCATGACCAAGATCTACCTATGCATCTATGGGCAAAAACAGCTAGAACAGCTGTATATGTGCAGAACAGAACACCCCACAAGATATTGGATAACAAGACACTAGAATAGGTCTTTTCTAGTAAGAAACCTGAAGTCAACCATCTCAGAATATTTGATTGTCCAGTATACACTCATGTCCCAAAGGAAAAGAGGACTAAACTAGATCCTTCAGGAAAGAAGGGTATCTTTGTGGGTTATAGTGAAAGCTCAAAGGCTTATAGAATATACTTTCCAGGGTTCAAGAAGATTGATGTCAGCAGGGATGTAACATTCGATGAAAACTCAGCATTCATCAAATCAAGGAAGGCACCTATCGAAGTTTATGAAGAACCTAAGGAAACTAGATTTCAAGACACTACCATGACTGAAGCAGTTCCAAAAGTTGTTCGTGAGTTTGAAGATCCGCAAGAACCTGTAGATCCACCCCGTGAGGATAACTCTCACAATAGGAAACCTGCATGGGCTAGAGAGCTCATTCAAGATGCAGAAAGATTTGGAATTCCAGAAGAAGAACACATAACAAAGAAGAGAACCAGATCACATACTAGCTATGTTGCTTTACTCTGTGACATTATGAACAAAGGGCCTTCTAGTTATGAAGAAGCAACGGAAAAGAAAGAATGGAAGGATGTCATGGTTGAGGAATACCAATCAATAATGAAGAATGATGTTTGGGATGTTGTACCAAGACCTAAAGAGAAGTCTGTTGTGACTTCTAAATGGATCTACTAAATCAAGCATGCTGCAGATGGCAGTGTAGAGAAATACAAAGCAAGATTTGTAGCTCGTGGCTTCTCACAGAAAGAGGGAATAGATTATGAAGAAAATTTTTCACCTGTAGCCAGGTATACTTCCATTAGAATAGTACTTTCCCTGGCTGCAGCGATGAAATGGAAAATACACCAGATGGCTGTCAAGACTGCTTTCTTGAATGGTGTAGTTGAAGAGGAAGTATATGTGGAGCAGCTGCTTAGTTTCGAAATACATGACAGGGAGTCATATGTGTGTAGATTGAAGAAAGCCTTGTATGGCTTGAAACAAGCTCCCAGAACTTGGTATGGTAGGATGGACAGTTTCCTATCTAGTTTGGGCTTTACCAAGAGTAAAGCGGATTCCAACCTTTATTACAAGGTTGAGGAAGGGAATCCTGTGATTATACTCCTGTATGTGGATGAATTATTTGTAATAGGAGATGACAGATTGATTGCAGATACTAAGAGAAAGCTTGCTGCCAAGTTCGATATGAAAGATTTGGGAATGATGCATTATTTCCTAGGTATGGAGGTGTGGCAGACTACAGGTGGGATATTCTTTGGTCAAGGGAAGTACACAATAGATATCCTGAAGAGATTCGGGATGATGGATTGCAAGGCCTTGGCCACACCTATGGCATCGAATCTGAAGCTTGTATGTGATGCTTCATCTGAGCCGGTTGATGTCTCTATGTATTGTCAGATGATTGGGTCCTTGATGTACCTGATGAACACGAGACCAGATATTTGCTTTGCGGTGAACACATTGAGTCAGTTCCTGACAGATCCGAGGTGTGTTCATCTGGTTGCTGTAAAGCATGTTCTGAGGTACCTGAAGGGTACAGTGGATTATGGGATCAAGTATGAGGTGAATCAAAAGTTTAACCTGCAGGGTTATGTTGATTCGGATTGGGCTGGCAGTGCTGCAGATAGGAAGAGCACATCTGGGTGCTGCTTCAGTATGGGATCAGGTGTGATCTCTTGGTTTAGCAGGAAGCAGTCCTGTGTAGCACTGAGTATAGCTGAGGCAGAGTATGTTGCAGCCTGTTCAGCTAGTTGTGAGGCAGTATGGCTACGGAAGCTACTATCTGAATTATTTGATCTCCCGTTGGATGCTACTGGTATCTTCTGTGATAACCAGAGTTGTGTGAAGCTATCCGAGAACCTAGTGTTTCATGACAGGTCGAAACACATAAAGATCAAATATCACTATATCAGGGATATGGTGCAGAGAGGAGCTGTGAAACTCCTGTATGTTGCGATGGACGAGCAGATTGTAGATGTGCTGGCGAAGCCACTAGCCAGGGTGAAGTTTGAGTACTTCAGAGAGAGGCTTGGTGTTCTTCGGATTGATGACACTTCGAGGAAGAAGTGATGGACACATTTGCTGAAGCCATTCCAAGCATGTTGGAAGGAGGATCCTTCACATGGCTTTGGATGTAAGTGCTGGATGATGAGCATCAGGATGATGTTCTGGTTTCTGCTTTGTATGATCAGTCGGATCATTTTTATATATATGTATGTATGCATCATGTTGGATGCTGGATATGATCAGTTGGATCATTTATATGTATATGTATGTATGCATCATGTTGGATGCTGGATATGATCAGTTGGATCATTTATATGTATGTACGCATCATGTTGGATGCTGGATATGATCTGTTGGATCATGTGTATGTATTTTGTATAAGCATCATGTTGGATGCTTGGACCATGTATCTGTATATGTATCAGGTGGATACATTGTATGATCAGGTAGATCATGTATGTTGATATGTATCATGTATTTGTATTTGTATTGGTATCAGGTGGATACACTGTATGATCAGGTGGATCATGTATGATGATATGTATCAGGTAGATACTTGGTATGCATCAGGTAGATGCATTGTATGATCAGGATGATCATGGATGACGAGCTTTGAGATGTTGCTCCAGATGACATGTAGCAGGATGTTGTAGTGATGATGATCAGGATGATCATGTGTACATCAGGATGATGTATGGTGAGTATCAGGTTGATACTCTGTGGCTGTGGAACAGGTTGTGCAGATAAGCATGTAATTTGTGCCCTGGGAGATTTGTAGATAGTCTTTCGAGGTTTTGCATACGGCATGTAATTTGTACCCTGGGATATCTGGCAAATGCTCTTTCGAGGTTTTGCTTGGGAGGACATATAATTTGTGCCCTGGGAGATTTGCAGATAGTCTTTCAAGGTTTTTCCTATGGCATGTAATTTGTTCCCTGGGATATCTGGCAGATGCTCTTTTGAGGTTTTGTCCTATGGCATGTAATTTGTGCCCTGGGAGATCCGATAGGTTGAGCCGTGTGCTCGTAATCAGTCCTGGGATGCTCTTTCGAGGTTTTTCCATGACCACATGTAATTTGTACCCTGGGAGATCCGATAGGTTGAGCCTCATGCTCGTAATCAGTCCTGGGATGCTCTTTCTAGGTTTTGTGGTGACCACATGTAATTTGTGCCCTGGGAGATCCGATAGGTTGAGCCTTGTGCTCGTAATCAATCCTGGGATTCTCTTTCGAGGTTTTGTGGTGGGGTCACATGTAATAAGTCCTGGAGATCTGGACAGGATGAAAAAGGCCTCAGATGCTCTTTAGGGTTCTTGCTAGTCAAGAGACTCTTTTAAGGTTTTGTGACTCACGTAATAAGTCCTGAGATTTCCACAGTATGGCCAGTGATGATGAAGACCTGCAGGTGGTGGGCCTACATCCAGTATGAAAAAGGACTGGCTCTGTAGAACTTCCTATGATGACTAGAGTCAGAGATTGGTTGAGATAGCAGCAGCAGTGACGATGCATCGATGACGTTGATCCTGAGAAGAAGACTTGTCTAGCAGATCTATGTCAAGAAATACCTTCTTAGTTAAGAGGGAGTGTTGATGTATATGTAACTTCAGAATGTATTTCATCTATGTATTTCATATATATTTATTGTACCCTTATTAGGGATGTGTTATTCCTCTATAAGGAAGTGTCTTCATGTGGATTGACAAGTGTCGCAAGTGTGTGTACTTGCCGATGGGTTATTAGACCATCATGTGTGGGGTCAGCCCTGAAATATATATTATATTGTGGATGTACCTAGCTAGACAAGTCAGCCCCATAAGGTCACTGGGCAAACAAGTTAGTATAAATAGAAATCAGGAGATCTCTATTTAGATCATTCGGAAAGTCATCTCTCTCTCACTCAGAAAGTGGCGCACTAGTGAGGAGGAGGATCATCTGCTTCTAGGAGACTATCTCAAGTGTATTTTGGTTGTACTTTGGTTGAGCCATTGCTCTCTCTATCTTTGAGGAAGTTGTGGGGTTTTTCACCTTAGGGTTTTCCCCATGGAAACTCTGTGTCTCTTGTCTCTCATGATTTTGATTCTTGTGATGCTTGTCATGCTTATTGTGATTGTTATGCATTGATATACTGCATATGTTATTCTCTCAGTGAAGATCCTAGAGTATTGTGAATTAATGCTCAAAATTTAACATGATGATGATGTGGATGATGACAATGACGAGGATGATGATGATGAGGATGATGGTGATGAATATGATTTTGATGATGATGAGGATGATGATGGTGATCATATTCGTCATCATCAACATCATCATCTTCATCTTCGTACTCATCATCATCATCATCATCTTCGTCATCATCATCATCATCATCTTCGTCATCATCATCATTATCAATGATGATGATGATGATGATGAAGATGATGAAGAAGATGATGGATGATGATGATGCCGATGATGACGATATTGATGATGAAGATGATGATGAAGATGATGACCAAGATGATGATGATAAAGAGGAGGAGGATGAGGATGATGAGGAGGAAGTGGGTGATAACGATGATGATGATGATGGAGATGATGATGATGATGAGGATGATGACGATGATGAGGATGATGATGATGATGAGGATGATGATGATGATGCTGATGATGACAAAGATGATTATGATGATGATGATAAGGAGGAGGATGAGGAGGAGGAGGAGGATGCTCCTTGTAGAGGGATAGTGTCATGGATTCTATGTGTTATTGATGACGTGTGAGGTCTAGAATTTTCAATTAAGGCCCAGGTGGAATCTAATTGAGCTCAATATGATTCAATAAGATCTCGAGGAACCGGTTTTCATTCTTCAATGATGTTCAATGCTTTTCAACATATCCACGGTCTTGCATGGTAGGCTGAGGATGAATTCATGGCATTTGATCTTTACAAAATATGTGTTCTGTCAAAATGAAATTCAAATTGCCTCTTTGATGAATCCTCCTCTACAAGACTTCATTTATTGCATGAATGTCACAGACTCACAGAAACTCTAAACAACACTCAAGGGCATGCATCTATAACCACAAACCAAGTAGAGGTTGATTTTATGCATTGATATAGAGAGGTGGTAGTAGGCACACAATATGGAGAAACAATGAGTTAGAAAAAACATTTGGACCAAAGTACCACAATGCTTATTAATAAAATTAAAAAAAACAATTTTTGGCTCAGGAATTGTTGTTTATCACCACATCTCTCTTCGACACTTTCCATCAAAATACGTATAAAAATAACACATCTTTACATCCTCTTCCATTTAAATCCTCATCGCATAGTCATAAATAAGGATTATTATGCATGCACATCCTCACCTTACAATGTCAATTGGGTCAAGCGCATAGACAACCAGAAATTATCAAATGTGTCAAAGAGTAAGCCCTTCCAATAAAAATGAAGACCCACCCTTCAAACTTCATCATCGAGACCAATTTATGCAAATATTTTCGAAGTGTGGGAAGGTTTGGCATTAAATGGTGTAAACGTTGGGGAATAAATGGTGTAAACGTTATACAGGGGCGCGTGCGCTCTCCTCATGTGTACGCGTGAAAAACACGCATGTGCATGTTTTAACACGCGTGCACGCATTTTAACACACGTGCGTGCGTTTTAACACACGTGCGCGACCCTGTTACTAGTTTAAAAAAGCAGAGTTCTCTGTTTCCCGGGAATTCTACCAAAAACACAGGTTTCACTTCTTTCGCGGGTTTCAAGCTCTCACAGGTTTCTCATTGGCTCACACTCATTGAAATTTTGGACACTCTTTGATCTATTAGACACAAAATCACCCTTGGAATCTATCAAACATCTTCAGTGGTCTTGGAATCTAGTGGTTTCATTCAAGCTACCAGTTTCCATTGCAAGTGGAGATCATTTCTATAGAGGTATGGTGAATTGTAAATGAGTCTTTTCATTCACAAGATTTGAGATGATCCCATGCCTTTTTGTTTTTATCATATTCCCACAACAATATCCATGCATAGACAACAATGAATTTGACAAGAAGATTTCCCAAGTTCACATCTAAAAAAACTCATATGAACACTAGACAAGATGAAGTATGCAACCTCCTCATTGTTTAATTAGTTCCCAAGTTAATTTTGTTCTTTTCACCTCATATTATGCTAGCAAAAAAAAACACACACTCACTAAACATAACTAAAAATATCACTTCAACTCATCCAAAAAACCTCAACTCTCTCATCTCTTATTCAATACCATTGTATGGAATGAGGATATCTGTAAGTATATGCACCTTTCCTTTCTCTATGAATCCAAATATGATAATCTTCATCCATATTTACCATCCTTACAATATCCCCTCACCTTTAATAATGATTTTTTTTCCAAAAACCAAGACTTTCCCACTTCATGCTCTATTCAACATGATGATTGTTGGTATAGTACCTAGTTCCCCACTCTCCAACACCTCCCCACCCTAGATATTGCACATTGAAAGGTAAAATTATATTCCCCCTAATCACCCTTCCCAAGACCATGATCCTTGTTAGAAACCTTTGCATCCTCCTTAAGGTTTTGCACAAAACAAGGTATACATTCATTCTATTGTGATGCATTGTTGAATTCAACCATGGGTATTTTAAACTCAAAATCACATTCTATCATCTTAAGGTTTATAGATCTAAGGAAATAGTTTGTTGCTGTTTATTCAATTCCTTAATGTGTTATATAACCTAGTAATTTACGATGGTAAAGGACATTCCCTCAAATGGAAGGATATACCATTCCACTATGAAGACAAAGCAATCAAACTAGGTGCAAAATTTAGAATTGATAGCATTAAGGGAGAAAGCAAAAAATGCAACTAATTAAGGTTACCTTATTTGATGTAGAAAAACTATCAAACTATTACCAAGGAATCTCTAGCCATCTCTGTTGTAGGGTGTTACTACCATAATTTTTATGAATTCATGGCCAGGAAAGACAATAGTTTCTCCTCTCTACACTTGACCAAACATCATCTATATTGATTGGAATTGTAAGAGATAATGATGTTTATTCGAACACAAATAAACCAACATAGTCTGTAGTTGTATATGTTAATTTGTAAAGTGGTAAGCTATGTTGGAATGTGTCAGGTTCATTGTATAATGGCACTAATATCTTATGTGTTGTTTCTTTTGCAGGGGTAGGTCTGATAGTTGTGTTAAAGAGACTTTTGGAGATGGGAAACCCACAAAACTCAAAAAAAAAAATAGAAGGAATCTTTCCATTGAAAAGGTCAATGACTTAAGAAAAAAGGCCAGGTTGGGAATGGAAAGATTGAGACATGGTCCTATCATTGCCCCGGATCATGCCACTGATCCTAACACAACGGTTGACACGACAACCTCTTGTTCAGAACCACGGGTAAAGCGGTCGCGCCCAACGGACCCAACTCAAATTCCAACATCAACACAATCTCCAACCAACAATCCACCAACAAGTCATTCTGAAGTTCCTCACAACACATGAATTTTGGGAGATGCTGCATGTGTAGAGATGGACATACAAGCCTTGCTTAATTTTCAATCTCCCTAATAAGACCACAACCCTGTTGACCACACTCCCATTATGTCCCAATCTACTAACCAAGCACCACAACAAACAAGCTCGGGTATTCATGTATCATGTCCACCCTCCCTACCTCGACTGTCCAATGCAAGAAGAAGAATTCCTAGATGTATTCATGTGGATGAGAGTGCTATGTCAGGGCTTGAAGGAAAGTTGCCAAATCGCACTATCGAATGGCAATGCAACAAAATTGTCAAAGAATATTTTGAATCCAAAGGTGATGCAGGTAAATGTCAATTATTGCTATGTCTGTTAAAGTCACGTTCTTTAGCTGTTGTTAGGATAATTTTGGGCATAAAGATGGTTAAAAGTTCAGAGGCCAACAGTCATATTGTTAGAAATCTCCAATCTGCATTTAATGCGATTGGGAAGAAGTCTCGTACAAAAGATCTTTATGTGGCTCGTCATGTTTTAGTGGAATCAGTTGTAAGCAAGTCCACAAGGCAACGTCACCTACTATCACACACTTCTCACATACTCAAATTAAATAGAAAAACTATTAAAAAGTACTCTGTTATAAGAGAAAATCTTGACACTCCGGGTGGAAATGATTGTTGGGATTTTGTTGGTAGGTTGCCTCGTGCAGATAGGAAGCTAATTGATGCTGATATGGAGTTAGTACAAAAGTTTTGGCATGATCATACTAGACCTTCATCAAACCAAAGATACATGCTAAAACTGAGAAAAGGTTCTACTGAACATGAGCCCCATGTTAAACAGTTCCTTGACACCACACAGACTTCACTCTATGAGAGATTCAGGAACGGGCACACACAATTGAACCTGGTCCAAAGGTCCTTTGAGAAATGCAAACCATTGTACATTCATATATGCATTGATCGGAACACTTGTTGTTGTAGATACCACATAGAATATGCATATTATTATGACACATATAAACATAAATTTTGTGATTTGCATACTAACATTGTGCATGGCTGCAATGAATCCATACTACCACCGAATGCATCAAGAGACTTTATCCACAACATCATGTATCCAAGGCCCGAAGGACAAAAGTATTATAAAAAATCGTGTCTATATGGGACATGTTCTATGTGCAGTGGGTTTTCTCTTTTGAACCGTTGCATTCATGAAAGCAAGGACACATAATTTGGCATGATGGGTGTGGAGATGTAGATCTTCAAGTACGTGACCTGTCAATTAGACAGTGTCAGAGAAATTAAAAAGATTGCATTGGTAAAGTCAAAGGTACAAATGAATATTGCATCTTTTTCATATTACACGTTCAATTTATGGCATATACATTTTTCCAAAGGCCACATTGTAATATTTCCCTTGTTTCCATGGTAACAAGTACCGGTATGTGACTTCTTGATGGAATTCTATGAGAAAATCGAGCAGTATGTTCAACATGTGCATGTAGCACGATGGCAAGATGAGCAATACAGAAAATGCAGGAACACATTTCCCATTGGAACCATAGTTTCAATTGTGGATTTTGCAGAAAATTACATCCTTCAGGCACAAAATGAAATCCAGAGTCAATACTACCATTCAGACCAAGTCAGCATCATGGTACATATTATGTATAGGCATGGGTCAGAGAGCAGCAATGACAAGAGGATAATACTGAAGGAGACAAAATTTTACATAAGTGATGATAAAACCCATGATCTGCATTATGTGCAACATTGTTTTCGAATTTTCTATGATCAGTTGAAGGAGGGAGATATACAGATGGATCAACATTGGATATGGTCGGATGGTTGTGCGGGCCAGTTCAAAAATGCCTGAGTATTCCAATGGATGAGTACTTTGCATAAGACTTTTAATGTGCCGCATATCTGGAACTATTTTGAGACCGGGCACGGCAAAGGCGAGCATGATGGGGCCGGTGCATGCATCAAGATCGCACTACGAAGGGAAGAGATGAGGTTTGACAAGGAACCTCATATCTGAGATGCATGGTCCACAGTTCAATGGTGCTCTGCAACAATGTCAAAATGAGCAAGAGATCAACAAACATCATCAGTGGTAGGACGTGTGATGAGAAATTTTTGGCTAGTGGTTGACATAGATCGATCGTGTTCCTATTGTTGCGGCACAGTACAAGGAACACATGGATCTCATTCAGTTCGAAGCTCAAACAACCACTAATTTGAAATATGGACGCAAAAGCTTGCATGATTTTGCAACCCTTACAGCAATGGTGAATGGGATGAATGCGAATGCATGGACTGGGTTGATGAATGGGATCATGTGTCACTTGCAGTAGACCAATGTACAGTTGTTGAAACAACCCAGTTAGAGGAGGGCCAGTCAGCGATTTCGATAGACTACAACCATATCTCAGATCTTGTACAACCAGGACACATATACGCAGTTCTTGCATCGAAAGAAAATGAATGTGGCGTGGATTATTGGTTGGCACGGTGCATCCAAGGTAAGAAAACCCTCTATAGATCATTAATCGATGATGAAGGAATTGAATTTCCTACTGGCTCGATGGTGGTTAAGGGGGAATATCTTACACTAGATGGGAAGTGAAGAAAGACTAGTGGACATGTATTCATGGATTACAGACCAGGTTCAGTGGTGTATCACTTCACAAACTTGATTGTTGGCACAAACATCCATCTTCAGACAATGTCAACCAAGAGCTCAACCAAGGTATGCTACTACCTGCCTCATTTAGAGCACGAGAGATTGATGGAGACAATTAGCAACAGAGAGGATCCAGATGGATTTATTGAATGAGGCCAGTCAACTTTACATAAGAGAAAGAATTGCATCAAAGAATGTTATGTTCTACATCGAGGTATGTGTAGTTTTATGTTATTTCATTCGTACATGCATTTTTTGTTGATACATACATACATACATGTCTTTGCCTATGTTTTTTTATTTTTCCTATATGTATTAAACTGTTCCATGCTTCTCTTTTATGTTGAATAAAATGGTGATGTGATTTGGATCAAATTTGAGTAATTTAAGTTAGTATTTTCTTAAATATATCTATTTATGTTTGTATCATTTGAAGATAGCGGTTTTGATCGGTTCTCAAGATTAGAATTACTTAGGTTTTAGGAAATTTTTTGAAGTACATAATCTATTACAATGGTCTTGAAAATTTAACTTGGTAGATGAAAACTTCTAGGAATCCATGTATGGATAGAAGGGTCTTCCACTTGGGGTAGGGAGTTATCATAAAGTTTCAAGGGTGGTATTTTTGAGAGCTATACTTGAGAAAAGCATTGGGGAACTGTGAAATTCCTTATCGATCAAATATCTCTTTAGTTTTGTGCCCACCCAAACCTTTTTCATGCTTTGAGTACCTTGAGGTATATCCCCAACCCAAAAAATTCTTATATTATGATGATTATGTTGGTTTAGGGTTTTGGCTCCCCATGCTCTTATAACCCAAAAAACTCTTATATCCCCAACATTTTTCATAGATTTGGTTCCCCATTCTCAATGCTCACCCAAATCTAGCTACATTTTGGGTTTTTTCCCTTATCCAAGCATCGTGTCATCAACCTAGGGTTTCCACTAATATATTTTAAAACATGCTCATTTATGGTTGGAGATTGATGCTTTATTCCTATAGATAACCACTTAGAGGGACTTATCATCATCATCGCCAACATCATCTCTAGGCTCCTCATCAACATCTCCATCATCATCATTAACTCTAACTCTAACCCTAATTCAATTTCCTTCTATAACTCTAACCCTAACCCTCACCCAAACCCTAGCACTAAGCCATATTCTTCATCCTCACCATCACCATCACCATCACCGTCACCGCCACCGTCACCATCATCATCATGTCTTCATCATCAACACCATCTTCATCATCATCATTAACTATAACTCTAACCCTAATTCAATTTCCTTCTATAACTTTAGCCCTAACCCTCACCCAAACCCTAGCACTAAGCCATCTTCTTCATCATCACCATCACCATCACCATCACCATCACCATCACCATGAACGTCTTCATCATCATCATCATTAACTCTAACTCTAACCCTAATTCAATTTCCTTCTATAACTTTAGCCCTAACCCTCACCCAAACCCTAGCACTAAGCCATCTTCTTCATCCTCACCATCACCATCACCATCACCATCACCGTCACCATCATCATCATGTCTTCATCATCAACACCATCTTCATCATCATTGCTAACTATAACTCTAACCCTAATTCAATTTCCTTCTATAACTGTAGCCCTAACCCTCACCCAAACCCTAACACTAAGCCATCTTTTTCATCATCATCATCATCACCATCACCATCACCATCACCATCACCATGAACATCTTCATCATCACCACCATCTTCACCATCATCATTAACTCTAACTTTAACCCTAATTCAATTTCCTTCCATAACTCTAGCCCTAACCCTCACCCAAACCCTAGCACTAAGCCATCTTCATCACCATCACCATCACCATCACCATCACAGTCACCATCACCATCATCATCACCATCATCCTCATCATAAGTGCCCGACAGATGATTTTGTAGAGTTGACCCCCATGTGCAAAAATTGCACACTCCCTCACTGAGCAAAACCCTAGTTTCCAAGATGGACCTACAAGATGGCACCGGGGGCCATGGGACCGAAGGAGAGGGGCACCCCTGGCACTATCTCGGTGTCCTGAATCCAAAGGAGTTGACGGTTCGTCGATCGGAGCCATGGTCATCATTCTATGGCTCGTTCCGTCTCGCATCCAAAAGGCCTTCAGGGACACTTGCTGGATACCTGCCGGGGGCATGGAAGTCCAACCGTGTAGCAAAACCAGGCTCTAGGGAGTCCTGTAGGTGTGTTTAGGCAGGTTTCGGCTAGGAACGCTGGCCGTAAGTGCCCGACGGACAATTTTGCAGAGTTGACCCCCGCGTGCAAAAATTGCACACTCCCTCACTAAGCAAAACCCTAGTTTCCAAGATGGACGTACAAGATGGCACCGGGGCCACGGGACTGGAGGAGAGGGGCACCCCTGGCACTATCCTGACATCCTAAATCCAACGGAGTCGACGATTCATCGATCGGAGCCACAGTCATCATTCTATGGCTCGTTCCGTCTCACATCCAAAAGGCCTCCAGGGACACTTGCTAGATACCTGTCGGGGGCATGGAAGTCCAATCGTGCAGCAAAACTGAGCTCCGGGGAGTCCTGCAGGTGTGTCTAGACAAGTTTTGGATAGGAATGATAGCCGTAAGTGCCCGATGGACGATTTTCCAAAGTTGAACCCAATGTGAGGGCCATCCAAATTTGCTCAAGGGGGCCATTTCTCGTCCCGAGGCCCCCGGGCGTGCATGGCCACCGTGTACAGGTCCACAATGGCCACATGGACCTGTGGGAGGTGACGAAATTCAAGTCCTCTCGTCGGTTTGGGTTTCGTGGCCCTGGGGCAATTCCTCCAAGTTTCACTGAACGACCCTGGGGTGCCTGACTAGAATGCCTGTAGCACCCAAACCGTGGCTCGATTAGAGAATCTGTTGATTCTGGTGGGTCCGGGACGTCGGTTTTAAGCTAGGAGACCCCCCATAGCGTCCCCCGAAGACTCGGAAGCAATGCCAATGAGCCATCTCTGGAGCTAGGGTTTTGCTCAGTGATGGCCATTCCAAATTCGCTCAAGGGGGCCATTTCTCATCCGGATGCCCTCGGGAATGTGTGGCCACAGCGGACAGGTCCACAATGGCCACGTGGACCTATGGGATGCGACGGAATCCAAGTCCTCTTGCCGGGTTGGGTTCCGTGGCCTCGGGGCAAATCCTCCAAGTGTCCCTGAACGACCCTGGGGTTCCCGACTAGAATGCTCGTAGCACCCGAACCGTGGCTCGGTTCGTGAATCCATCGATTCCACTGGGTTTAGGATGACGAGTTTCAGCTAGAGGACCCCCCACAACGTCCCTTGAAGGCCCAGAAGCTGTGCCAATGAGCCATCTCTGGAGCTAGGGTTTTGCTCAGTGATGGCCATTCCAAATTCGCTCAAGGGGTGCATTTCTCATCCGAAGGCCCCTGGGCGTGCATGGCCACCATGGACAGGTCTACAATAGCCACATGGAGCTATGGGAGGCGACAAAATCCAATCTCTCTCACCGGGTTGGGTTCTGTGGCCCCGGGGCAAATCCTCCAAGTGTCCCTGAACGGCCTCAGGGTGCCCGACTAGAATTCCCGTAGCACCCGAACCATGGATCGGTTCGTGAATCTGTCGATTCCAGTGGGTCCAGGATGGCGGGTTTTATCTAGGGGACCCCCCACAGCATCCCGCGAAGACCCGGAAGTGGTGCCAACGAGCCATCTCCGGAGCTAGGGTTTTGCTCAGTGAGGGCCATTCCAAATTCACTCAAGGGGTGCATTTCTCGTCCGGAGGCCCCCGGGCTTGTGTGGCCACCGTGGATAGGTCCACAATGGCCACGTGGACGTGTGGGAGATGATGGAATCCAAGTCCGCGCACTGGTTTGGGGGCCTCCAGACGAGAAATGAACCCCTTGAGCGAATTTGGAATGGCCCTCACTGAGCAAAACCCTAGCTCCGAAGATGGCTCTTTGGCATAGCTTCCGGGTCTTCAGGGGACGATGTTGGGGGTCCCCTAGTTGAAACCCACTGTCCCAGACCCACTGGAAATGACGGATTTGCGAACTGAGCCATGGTTCAGGTGCTATGGGCATTCTAGTCGGGCACCTTGGGGCCGTTCAGGGACACTTGGAGGATTTGCCCCGGGGCCACGAAACCCAAACCAGTGAACGAACTTGGATTCAGTTGGCTCCCACAGGTCCACATGGTCATTTTAGACCTATCCACATGCATGCTCGGGGGCCTCCGGATGAGAAATGCACCCCTTGAGTGAATTTGGAATGGCCATCACTGAGCAAAACCCTAGCTCTGGAGATGGCTCATTGGCACCGCTTCCGGGTCTTCGAGGGATGCTTTGGGGGATCCCCTACCTGAAACCCACCATCCTGGACCCACCGGAATCAATGGATTCACAAAATGATCCATGGTTAGGGTGCTATGGGAATTCTAGTCGGGCATCCTGGGGTCGTTCAGAGACACTTGGAGGATTTGCCCCGGGGCCACGGAACCCAACCCGGCGAGAGGACTTGGATTCCATCGCCTCCCATAGGTCCACGTGGCCATTGTGGATCTGTCCACAATGGTAACGCACGCCCGAGGGCCTCCAGACGAGAAATGCACCCCTTGAATACATTTGGAATGGCCATCACTAAGTAAAACCCTAGCTCCAGACATGTCTTGTTGGCACAGCTTTCGGGTCTTCGGGGGATGCTGTGGGGGGTCCCCTAGCTAAAACCCGGCATCCTGGACCCACTGGAATTGACGGATTCGTGAACTGAGCCACGGTTCGGGTGCTACGAGAATTCTAGTCGGGCACCCCGTGGTCGTTCAGGGACACCTTCGCCCAATTACTCGTGGATGCAGGCTGGAGAAACTTCAGAGAGCTTCGTACCCTAATGATGTTGCCAACTTCATCCACTAGGGGAATTTTCTTGCAAAGACTGGTAAGCTCTTTGGGCCAGATGTAGTTATTTGTAGATGAATAATGCAAAAAATGTGTAGTGGTGATAACAAGTTTACTGTTTGTTGAGTCTAATACTACATCTAGGAGCCGCTCAACAAACTTTGAGATAGAAAGCTCTGTAATTTTAGGATATTGATTCAACCACTCATATAGTTTCTCACCTTCTCGAGGATCTAAATTTATAATTTCCTTCTGGGTAGATTCAGGAATTCTCAAGGATCTAAATTTATAATTTCCTTCTGGGTAGATTCAGGCATGGAATAATATTTGGCGGCACTTCGAAGCTCCCCAGACCATTTGGTCAGCCACAATATGTGCGACTCCTTTGACGAAAGATAAATTCTGGTGTGGACGACAGCATTTGATACACTAGCCAGATCAATGTTGTTGGAAGAACTTACATATTTCAACAAAGGAGCGTTTTGCAGGTGACTTGAAAATCCCTTCCAATTTTCAGCAATAAAACAAAGAAGTTCAACGTACAGATTTTCAGGCAAGCTTGTCAACCAATCAGACAACCGAATACAAGGAGATAACCACGCCCCAAAAATTCAAGCTATTATAAAACTCTTGTTTATCAAGATAAGGATGGACTATGTGTGCATTACGAGGAATATGAAAGGGAAGGTACCTATAGACCCAAGTTTTCGATGATAGAGGTGAATTACCACTTACCAGAGCACGAAATGCTGAACAAAGGGCTAATGGAACACAATGAAGGATTCCCTGGTTCCACTTATTATTGAAAATGATACTTTCTCTTGACGAAACCAGTAAAAAATATGCTTGTATTATAAATGGAAATCCTGTTACAATTTTCGTCGGAAGAAAATCATAGATACCTACACTCGCCATATTTCCTTCTGTAAGCTGCTCGCCCTTCGGAGTGTGCAATTATTGCACACAGGGGTCAACTTTGCAAAATCATCCGTCGGACACTTATGTGGCCATTGTGGACCTGTCCATGGTGGCCACGCACGACCGGGGGTCTCCGGACGAGAAATGCACCCCTTGAGTGAATTTGGAATGGCCATCACTGAGCAAAACCCTAGCTCTGGAGATGGCTCGTTGGCACAGCTTCTGGGTCTTCGGGGGATGCTGTGGGGGGTCCCCTAGCTGAAACCCGCCATCCTGGAACCACTGGAATCAACAGATTCACGAACCGAGCCACGGTTAAGGTGCTACAGGAATTCTAGTCGGCACCTCGGGGTCGTTCAGGGACACTTGGAGGAATTTCTTCGGGGCCACGAAACCCAAACCGACGAGAGGACTTGGATTCCATCGCCTCCCATAGGTCCACGTGGCCATTGTGGACCTGTCCACGGTGGCCACGCACACTCGGGGGCATTTGGACGAGAAATGGCCCCCTTGAGCAAATTTGGAATGGCCCTCACTAAGAAAAACCCTAGCTCTGGATATGGCTCGTTTGCACCGCTTCTGGGTCTTCGAGGGATGCTGTGGGGGGTCTCCTAGCTGAAACTCGACGTCCTGGACCCACCGGAATCAACGGATTTGCAAACCGAGCCACAGTTCGGGTGCTATGGGAATTCTAGTCGAGCACCCTGGGGCCGTTCAGGGACGCTTGGAGGAATTGCCCTGGGGCCATGAAACCCAAACCAACAAGAGGACTTGGATTCTGTCGCCTCCCACAGGTCCACGTGGCCATTGTGGACCTGTTCACGGTGGCCACGCACAGCCGGGGGCCTCGGGACAAGAAATGGCCCCCTTGAGAAAATTTGGATGGCCCTCACATTGGGGTCAACTTTGGAAAATCGTCCACCGGGCACTTTTGGCTAGCGTTCCTAGCCGAAACCTTCCTAGACACACCTGCAGGACTCCCCAGAACCCAGTTTTGCTGCACGGTTGGACTTCTATGCCCCCGACAGGTGTCCCTGAAGGAATTTTGGATGCGAGACGGAATGAGCCATAGAATGACGACCGTGGCCGTGATCGATGAATCGTCGACTCCGTTGGATTCAGGACATCGGTATAGTGCCAGGGGTGCCCCTCTCCTCCGGTCCCGTGGCCCCAGTGCCATCTTATACGTCCATCTTGGAAACTAGGGTTTTGCTCAGTGAGGGAGTCTGCAATTTTTGCACACGGGGGTCAACTCTGCAAAATCATTTGTTGGGCACTTACGGCAAGGGTTCCCAGCCATAACCTACCTAGACACACCTGTAGGACTCCCCTGAGCTCGATTTTGTTGCACGGTTGGACTTCCATGCCCCCGACATGTATCCAATAGGTGTCCCTGAAGGCCTTTTGGATGTGACACAGAACGAGCCATAGAATGACAACCATGGCTCCGATCGATGAACCGTTGAATCTGTTGGATTCAGGACACCGGGATAGTGCCAATGGTGCCCCTCGCCTCTGGTCCTGTGGCCCCGGTGCCATCTTGTATGTCCATCTTGGAAACTAGGGTTTTGCTTAGTGAGGGAGTGTGTAATTTTTGCACACGGGGGTCAACTTTGCAAAATCGTCCACCGGGCACTTACAGCCAGTGTTCCCAGTCGGAAACTGCCTAGACACACCTGCAGGACTCCCCAGAGCCCCGTTTTGCTGCACGGTTGGACTTCCATGCCCCCGACAGGTATCCAACAGGTGTCCCTAAAGGCCTTTTGGATGCGAGACAGAATGAGCCATAGAATGAAAAACGTGGCTCCGATCGACGAACCGTCAACTCCGTTGGATTTAGGACACCGAGATAGTGCTAGGGGTTCCCCTCTTCTTTGGTCTTGTGGCCCCGATGCCATCTTGTACGTCCATCTTGGAAACTAGGGTTTTGCTTAGTGAGGGAGTGTGCAATTTTTGCACACGTGGGTTAACTTTGCAAAATCATCCGTCGAGCACTTACGACCAGTGTTCCCAGCCGGAACCTACCTAGAAACACCTGCAGGAGTCCCCAGAGCTTGGTTTTGCTGCATAGTTGGACTTCCATGCCCTCGACAGGTATCCAACAGGTGTCCCTGAAGGCCTTTTGGATGCGAGACAGAATGAGCCATACAATGACGACCATGGCTCCGATCGACGAAATGTCAACTCCGTTGGATTCAGGACACCAAGACAGTGCAAGGGGTGCCCCTCTCCTCCAGTCCCATGGCCCCAGTTCCATCTTGTACGTCCATCTTGGAAACTAGGGTTTTTCTCAGTGAGGGAGTCTGCGATTTTTGCACATAGGGGTCAACTCTGCAAAATCGTCTGTCGGGCACTTAGGTCTAGTGTTCCCAGCCAGAACCTGCCTAGACAAACCTGCAGCACTCCTCGGAGCCTGGTTTTGCTGCACGGTTGGACTTCCATGCCCCCAATAGGTCTCCAGCAGGTGTCCCTGAAGGCCTTTCGAATGCGAGACAGAAGGAGCCATAGAATGACGACCATGGCTCCGATTGACGAACCGTCGACTCCGTTGGATTTAGGACGCCGGGATAGTGCCAGGTGTGCCCCTCTCCTCTGATCCCGTGGCCCTGGTGCCATCTTGTACGTCCATCTTGGAAACTAGGGTTTTGCTCAGAGAGGGAGTGTGCAATTTTTGCACACGGGGTCAACTCTGCAAAATCGTCCGCCGAGCACTTATGATGATGATGATGGTGATGATGATGGTGATTGTGACGGTGATGGTGATGGTGATGGTGATGGTGATGAAGATGATGACGATGTAGAAGATGATGATGATGGAGATGTTGATGAGGAACCTAGAGTTAGAGTTAGAGTTAGAGTTAGGGTTAGAGTTAGAGTTAATGATGATGATGCATATGGTGGTGATGATGAAGAAGTTGATGATGATGGTGATGGTGATGGTGACGGTGACGGTGATGGTGATGGTGATGGTGAGGATGAAGAAGATGGCTTAGTACTAGGGTTTGGGTGAGGTTTAGGGATAGAGTTATAGAAGGAAATTGAATTAGGGTTAGAGTTAGAGTTAATGATGATGATGAAGACATGATGATGATGGTGACGGTGACGGTGATGGTGATGGTGATGGTGAGGATGAAGAAGATGGCTTAGTGCCAGGGTTTGGGTGAGGGTTAGGGCTAGAGTTATAGATGGAAATTGAATTAGGGTTAGAGTTAGAGTTAATGATGATGATGAAGATGAAGAGTGTGGTGATGATGAAGATGTTGACGGTGATGGTGATGGTGATGATGAAGAAGATGGTTTAGTGCCAGGGTTTGGGTGAGGGTTAGGGCTAGATTTATAGAATGAAATTGAATTAGGGTTAGAGTTAGAGTTAACAATGATGATGAAGATGGTGATGATGATGAAGACATGATGATGATGGTGATGGTGATGGTGATGGTGATGGTGATGGTGATGGTGAGGATGAAGAGGATGGTTTAGTGCTAGGGTTTGGGTGAGGGTTAGGGATAGAGTTATAAAAGGAAATTGAATTAGGGTTAGAGTTAGAGATGAAGATGGTGGTGACGATGAAGACATTGATGGTGATGGTGAGGATGAAGAAGATGGTTTAGTGCTAGGGTTTGGGTATCCTAAGAGTGTAAGACTCCAACTCTAGAGTGCCTTGTTTGCATGGATAAATGGGCCAACTAAGTGCACCTGTATTGGGATTATTTGAGGCATACAAGCATGTATCCTTGTAGAGATATGCCCCCCTTAACTTAGACTGTAATCCTCATGTATGAGTGCCTAGGGAACTGCACTCTCTCACTGTGCATGCAAAACTAAATAAAACAAAAAATACAGAATTAGAACTGAACTGCTAATTTAGGAAAAACATCTAAACTGGAAATTAATGGAGGATGACGCATGCATGCGCTCCCTATCTCTCTCATCCATAAATGCTAGTGCATGCTGTTACATCTTGTTTTCACACCCAAGTGGCAAAGTCCTAATCCTCTAATGCTACAAGTGCGACTTTCAAAGATAATTGCCACTGTCACCTCAACAAAGATTTTCCCAAGTTTTAGGCCTACTTTAAAGGCCAAGGGAGGCTTCTAGATAAAGGTTGGAGAAAAGGTCTTAGGATTTCAAACTTGTTTGAAGATTAAGATGTGTTTTCCATTAAGTTAAAGCCCCATGTGAGTGCTTAATTCAGAAAGTTGCAAGTGAATTAATCCAATAGACACCTTTCAGAAATAAATATTTTCTCATGTGTAAAATGAAAGATCATTCATGGATAAATAAAGATATTCACAAAACTTAAATCAACAATGAACCATAATGTTGTAGAATGAAAATTCACATTAAAACATGTTGGCTTATTTCCCAAAATCCTCCACAAATGATATTATCTAATAATGCCAAGGTTATAGTTATTAGTTTACGAGTGATTATTGAATGAAACCCTCTTGGAGAGAGTAAAATCTTTGCAAGAGGGTGTTTACCCAATCTATTAAGGGTCCAACTAGGTTGTAGTGATTTGAATCACTTCAATAAAGATGGTTGAAATCTTATCTTCACAAACTTAATTAATTAAATTTTTTTCCATATGATCCATGAGCATATAAATATAAAAAGATGTGCTGGAAATAAAATCAGTAAACCACTTGCGCAGGTTTGGTAACTTCTAGAATGTAAATGATTAGATGATTGTAAACATTCATTCAATAAACCATAAACATTTAGGATATGTTGTGTGTAATTGCTTAAGACAAATTTGTGAAATAATAACCATTCAAGTAACATGCAATTAACACTATGATCCATAGATGAGAGTTGTGAATCGAAGACAAAATCATGTATGCAAAAATGTAATCAAAGACAAACTCATATACACAAGTGCAGATCCATCTATTAATATGCAAAAGTGATCCAATCATGTACACTTTTTGGAAAAATGGAACATCGTTCCCAGCGTCTATATAATGGCAACTCGTTCCCTGTACAAAAAAAGGCAACTCGTGCCCTATACAAAATATGGCCCATGGTGCCCTGTACAAAATATGGCAACTTGTGATAAAAATGCCACATCGTGGATAGTGTACATAGGAGGGTCTCTCAATCCTCCTGCCCACCCTCAGAGCTCCCAAGTGCATCTCCAAAATCAATATTTCTCTTCTTCGTGCTAGACGAAGCTGGGTCCTTCTGGCATCTTTGAGCACGTCCCCCTGAGTCTTGAAATGACAACAATAATATGTCAACTTTTCCTGGCAATTATACAAGTATAAAACAAAATTTCAAAATAAAAATAGTTTTCAAATCTTGGATAACTCACCGCATGCGAGACTGTAAGTCATGAGGGGGTCTCCCTCCTCTGTGATCCAAGTCTCTCGGCAATTCCACCTTGCAACATTTAGAA
The DNA here is from genome assembly GCA_027924585.1 of Larix kaempferi. Taxonomy (NCBI): domain Eukaryota; kingdom Viridiplantae; phylum Streptophyta; class Pinopsida; order Pinales; family Pinaceae; genus Larix; species Larix kaempferi. The sequence goes on from BSBM01000322.1 coordinate 1,990,084, forward strand.
CAATCAAATCAATGCTGAAACTAGATGCATATAGTAATTTTCGTTAAAATTGAACGAGATTTTGATAAACTAGTCAATCTCACCGTGAACAAAATCGACTGGTCTTCGGGGCTGGAGGATGGAGCGGTCAGCTGGACATCCTACTCCGATGCTAGGGTGGATGGTAAAGGGGAGGATGTAGCCACATCAACGGTAGCTACACCATTGGCGGAAACAGTGGAAGAAGGGGGGGGTGGCAGGAGGAGGCATGGATTGGGGTGGGCAAAGTGGAGATGGAAATCTAGGGCTATAAACCCCAATTGGTTGCAGTATGGATCAGGGCACCCTGGAAGGGGAAGCGAGTGTGGTGGGGGAATGTGGGGGGGGCGAGGTCTGTGTTGCGGTAGAGGGATGGGTGACTGTGGATGGGTGGTGTGTCGTGGTCGGATGGGGGAGGGTGGGAACATGGGAAAATGATATGGAGGTGGAGCTGGATATGATACGTAAGGGGGAGCTGGATGGAACTGTGGTTCTATATAGGAGGGGGGGGCCTGGATGGAAGGGGTTGGGGAATGGGGCATGTATTCCAGGGGATACAAATGGCATATAGGGTGGCCGAAAGGTCAAGGAGGGAGGAATAACGACACTGGTAGGCCGAGGTGCTCGCACCTGCATACACATTTATAACCTCATAGTCTAATATACAAAAATATAAATATACACGGACAAGTCATCGTATTTGAAATTAAATTTATGCTTTAATACACACAATACCTGCGCACGGGGAGAACTACTAGTCCCCAGTGGTGGTGGCTGGTCACTAGAGCCCGTGGACACCTGTGCGAACACTACAATTTTTAGACTGAATTTATAAAAACAATATTAACAATATTGAAGACAATGCAAATGAGAATGACAACGATGGTAATTAAAAAACATGACTGCAATTAATTTATATTCAAGTTAGATGATATTCAATATTCTGAAAGGATAGAAGGTGGCATGTCATGAAATTAAAATTAAATAAGGTGAGAGGGCATAGAAGGTGACATGGTGAGCTTTTCCTTTTCTAGAGTCATCCCCATGAGTAGGTGAGCTTTTCCTTTGGCCCTAGAGAGATATGTAGTGCCTCATAAGCGAATGGAATTCATGTCCATTTACAAATTTGAATTGGAAACATATGTAATGTGTTTGGGTTCTTGATGAAGAGTTCCTAGGTTTTGATGTCTTCTTATAGATTTGTAGTTTCCTACAAGCTTGATTCACCCAGTGGAAAAGTATTTGCATCCCTAGAGTGAGTATATTGAGTCCCTTTATTTCCATAACATTTACATCATCAAATAAAATGGCATCTCATTGTTTAAATTTGCAAAGAGGTGCTAAATAGCAGTTAAGTTAGTGTGCATGTTATTTAATACACTTTAGAGTGTTGATCGTTAGAAAAATGAAGAAAGAGAAATCTTTTTCATGATTAACTTACTTACAAGCTTGAATGTGCCATGTTCTTTTGCATTGAATGAGTAATTATGTGTTCTTGATTGAATAGATATATTGTCAGAATGATATCACTTGATTGAAATCAAAGAAATCTTGAGTGAAATGAGTTAAATGAGTATTCTTGATGCCAAATCTTTTACCAAGTTGAATTTGAATCAAGATAATAGCAAGGTCCCATAGACCATATTTGTAAGATTATCGCTCTTCCTTATGGGCCTTACATCATTTTCAAAAACTTTAGTGACAATACATGTGATAAGTTGTTGTACGTTGTTTATCTGTATTTCCTAATAGCATGTTCTAGGAGTAGTAGTATGATTACTTTCAGTCTCTAGTATTAGAATAAATTGGAAATCCCGTGATAATAAACTAGGGTAATAAGGACATGAGCAACATCAGGTTTTTGAATTTCTAGAAGCTTAGCCACTATGATTCTCTTTTTCCCAAGAGTTTTGCACAATGAAGTGAAAATTCATAGCAATAAATAGTTTTCCTATTGGTCTCGGTGGATGCGAAAGTGACAAGTACAACATCTCAGTGAAATCAATTGATGCAACAAAGTTAACAGAATCATAGAAGTGATTTGACCACCTTTACCATTAAAAGAACCTATTAGTAGAATACAGGGGAAAGTGATAATTACCATGGTAATATATTCTCAAAGTTTAATCTTGAAGAACACATGGAATAAGGGAATGGAAACAAAGGTTGATTTGGTGGACAAAGTGATGGGCATTGGAGCAATTGGCACACCTATTGAGCCAAGAGTCAAATGACCCATACTGTGGTCATTCGAGGATGATTTGGACAAGGAGAGTACATGGCAAAGATAACTTGGATGACATGGTGACAAATGGCAGGGCAACAATAACACACATGGCATTGGTCAAGCACAGGAAGAGCAAGCAAGCATTGGATGGTAGTCTGAGGATGAAGGACAC